>CM033649.1:41171229-41218840 GCA_019512145.1 Engystomops pustulosus
ACCGAGGGGCGGCCGCCGCCATGAGGTTGCGAAAGGCCTCAGTCTCTACCAGCCTATAGGGAAGCATCTCCAGGCTAAGTAATCTTGAGATGTGGACGTTGAGGGCTTGGGCGTGTGGGTGGCTTGCACTATACTTCCTTTTGCGCTCCAGCGTCTGGGGTTTGGAGAGCTGGATGCTGCGCATGGAGACGTTGGTGGATGCTGTGGAGGATCGTGGAGGCGAAGATGTGGTTTTCGCATGGGAGGTGTTTAGGCTGGGGTCCTGGGCAGGGGGCTGACTAGCAGAGGCAGCAGATGACACAGGGAAAAGATCAGTGGTGTGCCCGGCCGGAGGTGAACGGGCTTGGTGCCATTGATTATGCTTCCCCCTCGGACTTCCTGCCCTGACAACAACTTCACCACTGTCTGAGAACCGTGTCTCCTCATCGTCCGACACCTCTTTACACACTTCTTCCACTACGTCAACAATGCCATCATTACCCACAGACTACGACCGGTGGAAAACCTGGGCATCGGAAAAGAGCTCAGCAGCAACCGGACAAGGGTCCGGGAAGGGTCCAGAAAACAGTTCCTCAGAGTACGCTGCTTCAAATGCCAAATTTTCCTGGGAGGGGGCAGACTGGGGGGAAGGGAAACCTGCCACTTCAAGTGGTAGGTTTCCTTTAAGCCTGTGACAGAGTTACTGCTTAAATTGTCGCATTGGCACTTTGCGAAAAATATGTGGCTTTTGGTTGTAGTTTGGGCACTCTGTGTTTAAAAGGTTCCCCATCACTGAACTAGAGGGTCTAAGAAATAGTGAAAAAAAAAGTTAAAACAATAAAACATTAAAAATTCAAATCACCCCATTTCCCTAGAACCAAATAGTAAAAACATGTACTGAACCAAAGAATATACTAGAGATGCCGTTTGGAATGTACAGTGAAAATGTAAAAACAGAGCCCACAAGAAAATTAAGCAAATGCGGGTTCTTGTCAATTTTACCGCATTTTTAATTCTATTTCTACTTCCCAGTTCAAGGCATGGAATACAAAATACTGTCACTAAAAAGTACAATTTGTTTAGCAGAGTTAGTTAGTGATTTTTGAAAGTGGGAAGTGATAAACAGAGTAAGTAAAATGGAAAATTCCCATCAGTGGCAAGGAGTTAATATGCTCGCTATACCTCATGATAAAAAGTTTACAAATTCTCTGGTATAAAGGTTTGTGGTACCTGAAACCACGTTCACATGTGGCATTTTGGTTGGATTCAGTTTCTAAATGCAAAGGCTTCACTTGTGATCACATATTTTGGTAACAATGTGTTTCCAACACATTCACTAAACGCAAAGTAAATGCAATCTTACTGCAATGTGCGATCGCAGGTGGAGCCTTTGGATTGCGTTTGAAAACGCAACCCAAATGCCACGTGTGAACGCGCCCTTTGGCGCTCTACAAACACGTTGTGGCACCTGAAAACTATTCTGCCCTACAAAAGCCCAATGGCTCCTTCCTGCCCCGCCATGTGCCCTGACTGCGGGTTACATCCACATATGTGCCACACCAGAAAGGCAGCGGGAGATCAAGGAGGTAAATAAGTGGCTCAAAAGTTGGTGTAGGAAGGAGGGGTTTGGGTTCATGGAGAACTGGGCTGACTTTTCTGTGGGCTACAGGCTCTACAGTAGGGATGGGCTGCACCTCAATGGGGAGGGGGCTGCTGTTTTAGGGGAAAAAATGGCTAGAAGGTTGGAGGAGTGTTTAAACTAGAGACCTGGGGGGAGGGCAACTACACTTGTGCAGGGCAACTAGACGGTGTACATAGAGAGCTGGGAAGAGCCATAGTCCATGGGGGAGGAAGGGGGGCTGGAATGAGATTGGGGAATAAGGACAAAAGGAATACGGACAGGGAAAACCATATAAAGTGTATGTACACAAATGCCAGAAGCCTCACAAACAAAATGGAGGAACTGGAACTCTTGATGTTGGAACGGAAATATGATATAGTGGGTATCAGCGAGACATGGCTGGACAGTAGCTATGACTGGGCTGTTACTATAGATGGTTATAGTCTTTTTAGAAAGGATCGTATAAATAAAAAAGGGGGAGGGGTTTGTTTATATGTGAATTCTTGCCTCAAGCCCGTCCTGCGAGATGACATCAGTAACGCAAATGTGGAGTCCCTATGGGTGGAGATAAGAGGAGGGAAAAAGAATAATAAAATATTACTAGGGGTTTGTTATAAGGCTCCAAATATAATGGAGGCAGCAGAGGAAATGCTGATAAGTGAAATGGATGAGGCTTCAAAGCATGGGAAGTACTTATCATGGGGGACTTCAATTACCCAGATATTGACTGGGGGGCAGAAACCTGCAGGTCCTTCAAAGGTAGCAGGTTCTTGTCAACAACAAAAGACAATTACCTGTCGCAACTAGTCCTGGAGCCAACAAGAGGGGGGGCGCTGCTGGACCTTATCCTTACCAACAGACCTGATAGGGTATCAAAACTACAGGTTGGGGGGAACCTGGGGAATAGTGATCATAATATCATTGATTTTGTATTACGCTTTACTAAGATGAATTCCACCTCGTGGGCACGTCGCACAACAGTCGGTGAGCGGGCAGTTGGAGGCGGCGCTGCGCTGCCCTGAGAGTGGCAGCATCTGTGCTGGACTTCCTGAAATGCGCACAGATGCGGCGCACCTTCGTGAGCAAATGAGAAAGAATGGGGTATGTCTTGAGGAACCGCTGAACTATGAGATTTAACACATGGGCCAGGCATGGCACATGTGTCAGTCTGCCGAGTTGCAGAGCCGCCACCAGGTTATGGCAGTTGTCTGGCTTCAGACGGGAGGAGGAGGAGGCATAGTAGGCCTGAGAGACCTGGATAGAGATAGGCCCCGCAATCCTCGGCGGCGGCAGTATATTAGCAACCCCAGGGTCAGACTCGGTCCCAGCCTCCACAAGTTAACCTAATGTGCCGTCAGTGATATATAGTGGCCCTGCCCGGCAGCACTCGTCCATTTGTCCGTGGTCAGGTGGACCATGTCAGAAACGGCGTTGGTCAGGGCACGGATGATGTTGTCTGACACGTGCTGGTGCAGGGCTGGGACGGCACATCGGGAAAAGTAGTGGCAGCTGGGGACCGAATACCGAGGGCAGCATCTCCAGGCTAGTAATTTGGAGATGTGGACGTTGAGGGCTTGGGTGTGTGGGTGGGTTGCACTGTACTTCCTCTTGCGCCCCAGGGTCTGGGGTATGGAGAGCTGAACGCTGCGCATGGAGACATTGGTGGATGCTGTGGAGGATCGTGGAGGCAAAGGGAGTGTAGCTCTTCGGCGTTCCCCTGCTCCCTCATCAGCAGGTGGTGTCTCACCCCGCCCAGGACCACGGCCTCTGACCCCTGCAGTAGTTGGGCGCCCACACCCTCGTCCTCTACCTCTAGCCCTTGGGTTCAACATTTTTAAAATTAAAGTGTAATCTGTAAATTTTTTTTGTGTTTTTTTTGTGTTTCTTTGTGTTTTTTGTTTTTTTGACAAAACGATGCTATCCTATTGCTATGGCTAGTTTCTAACCTACACTGACAGCACACAACTGGATTTTGTGCTGTGCCTGATGACTTTTGGTTTTGAAAAAAAAAAAAAAAATAGGCAGACTGTGCCTAATTCAATCAAACCCCTAATAAATTGTCCCACTTAGGTATTTGAGATGGATATGTGTGTGACTAAGAGCTAAATAGAACATTCGTAAGTCTCCCTGCAAATTCGTCACAATATGGTACTAGCTGCACTACTAGTGCCAGAAAGGCCAGCCACAAGCAAATCAACAAAATTTATATATAACGCTATTGTAGCGCTAAGAAAGCTGGTTGGGTTCTTGTATGCCTAGTTTCTAACCTACACTGTCAGCACACAACTGGATTTTGTGGTGTGCCTGTCACTTTAAGTTTTGAAAAAAAAAAAAATCGTCAGACTGTGCCTAATTCAATCAAACCCCTAATAAATTGTCCCACTTAGGTGTTTGAGATGGATATGTGTGTCAGTAAGAGCTAAACAGAATGTTCGCAAGTCTCCCTGCAAATTCGTCACAATATGGTACTAGCTGCAATACTAGTGCCAGCAAGGCCAGCCTCAAGCAAATCAACAAAAAAATAAATAAATATATATATATATATAACGCTATTTTAGCCCTAAGAAAGCCGGTTGGGTTCTTGTATGCCTAGTTTCTAACCTACACTGACAGCACACAACTGGATTTTGTGTTGTGCCTGTCACTTTAAGTTTTGAAAAAAAATAAAAAATAATCTGCAGACTGCCTAATTCAATCAAACACCTAATAAATTGTCCCACTTAGGTGTTTGAGATGGATTTTCTCGAGCTGGCGAAATATTCGTCCGAGCAACGAGCAGTTTCGAGTACGCTAATGCTCGAACAAGCATCAAGCTCGGACGAGTGTGTTCACTCATCTCTACATTTAAATAGTATATTCAGTGGGGCAGATTTACTTACCCGATTGTGTCACGATCCAGCGGAGGATTCGGGTCTTCCGGCGATTCACTAAGGCAGCGATGGCGAACCTATGGCACAGGTGCCAGAGATGGCGCTCGAAGTCTTTTCTGTGGGCACCCAGGATGTCACCTCAGGACAAAGTTCACCAGACAGGACTTGAATCTTCCTGCAGTTCTAGAGAACTTGAGATGGTGCTCTCAATGCTCTATTAAGGTGACACATCCTTCACTGATTGGAACTCCAGGAAGAGTGAGAAGGTGTGAACAGGGCCAGAATATCTTTTGAGGTCCCCTTGCTGGCCCCATGATTCTTCCTGTACAAAGAGACCCTGGCAAGAAGTTTAGAATGATGTCTGAATTTGCCCTCCAGCTTTCAACTTTATTGGTGTCCTCAAGGGGCTGATACGATTGTATTTTGTGGAAAAACAGGGGGGGGCAATAATTTACTGTTTAAATTGTCATATTGGCACTTGATGGTAAATAATTAGGTTCGCCATCACTGCACTAAGATAGTGCGCCCAATGTCCACCAGGTATCGCTGATGAGCTGAATTCCATCAGAGTTCACTGAAGTTCACGAAGCTATGCTGGGTGCAGGTAAGTGCGTGTCAAGCGACAATTTTTTTTTTTCTAAATACAGCGTTTTTTCCGGATCCATCAGGTTTTCTTACGGCCACGTCCCCCGATTTCCGTCGCGAGCATGCCGGCGCCGATGCGCCACAATCCAATTGCGTGCGCCAAAATCACGGGGCAATTCAGGGAAAATCAGCGCAAATCAGAAAAATTAGGGTAACGCAACGGAAAAACGCGATTCGGGCTCTTAGTAAATGACCCCCAGTGTCTTGAAAAAGACAAAATTTTGATTTCAGGGAACTCAAATTATTTCTACAGTATTCTTAAAGTCGCTTTTTGGGATGATGATGTTAAAAATCTTAAGTATCCACAGGGTAGGTCAACCATATCAGATCTGTGGGGATTAATAATAAGTAGAACAGAGCAAGTCCGGGTTGGCCCAAGTTTGGCCAAACCCAAACTTGAAAACCCAGTTGATGTACAAACCTGGACCTGGATCCGAACCCCCACCAGTAACACCCCTGATCTGTCCTGGCACCGGTGTTAATTTATCCACTTTCAGTAAATAATTGATATTGTTTGCGTAATGAAAAAGTTTTACAATTTTATACATACTTTCTGTCTCAATTCCTCATGGTTTTCTAGATTTCAGTTTTCTAGATTACTCTGCAGAGTAATCAGAGCTGTCCACCTGAGTATCCATCACATACCCATGGACAGATTTTTTATCCAGTTATATATAAGTTTTCTATAGAATAAAAGCAAGCAGAGATCTAGAAAAAAGAAATCTGCTTTATTCTTTGGTTCGGTACAGTCACGATAATACCAAGAAAACGAATGTGTACAAAAAAGAGAAAAAAATTTTGCCATCATGTGACGCTAATAACTTTTTCATGCTTTGGTGCACGGAGCTGTGTGATGTGTCATTGTTTGTAAAATGAGCCAACGTTTTCATTGCTACCATTTTGAGGACTGTGCAACATTTTGATCACTTTTTATTACATTTTCTATGCCATGTAAAATGGTGTAAAAGTCACATTATGGAGGTCAATGCCGGCAATAACTGTTTTTATATTTTGATAGATCAGGCATTTTGGGTTTGTGATTTATACATTATATTATGTTTTATATCAGTTCTAGGGAAGGGAGGTGATTTGAATTTTTAATATTTTATAAATTTTTTACATTTGTAAAATGTTTACATTTGTTACATTAACCCTGGATGGTCTGATTGTTCCTACCATATACTGCAATACTACTGTATTCCAGTATATGGTGTTTTTGGATAGGATTCATTACAATGAGCCACTGGTCTGACGAAGACCCGAGGCTGTCATGGCAACCGATCTCAAGAAAGATGGCGACGCCCATGCATTCAAGAGGTTAACACCCGCGATCGGTGCAAGCACCAACAGCGGGTTTTGGTGATGGGTCTTTGCTCAGCCTGAGAGCCCTCTTCATACACCCTTCATAGCTCTGCAGCAGAGCGTGAAGGGGTTAAGATTCAAGAAAAATACAAAAACCCTTTCTTTAGCTTAGAAACAAATCTTCATGGAAAACAAATACAAATGGAATGTCTTCAGAGCAGCAGTGAAGTGCTCCCTGGAACTCTGAGACTACTCTCCTCCCACAGCACACGGAGGACACCAACTTGATCTAACACAGCTGTCTTTTTGATAGTTGGAAATGCCTGGACTGGCATATGGGAACGACGTTCCCACGCAGACTCTTTGGTCGCTCCATAACTACAGCAGGAAAAATTACTCATTACCATAAGGTTACTGGCATACAGCTACTGGGTTTTCTACATCACCAAGGCCAAACACCTTGGTGACACATAACTGCCATCAATAATTATACCTCCTGTCCTCTTACAGGGGATAGGTCATTAACCCCATAGCGCAATAAAACGTACCAGTACGTTTTATTGCGCATGGGGGAGTATGAAGAGGACTCACAGGCTGAGCCCTCTTCATACTCACCGGATTCTTGTTTCAAAATTAAGCAAACACCTGTCGCTGGTAGGATCAGTCAGACAACCTAGGGTTAAACTACCCTAGTTTAGTTTTTTAGTAAAAACTAAAAACAAAAAAGTAAAAAATAAAAAATTATATTTAAAAAACCTCAAAATTCAAATTATCCCCCTTTCCCTAGAAGTCATATAAATATAAATAAACAGTAAAAATCATAAGCGCATTAGGTATCGCCATGTCTGAAAATGCGTAATTTATCAAAATATAATAATGCTTTTTTTACTGTTTAATCCCGTGACGGAAAATAGCGCCCAAATTCGTAAATGGCATTTTTTTTGCTATTTTGAAAAATATTTTTAAAAAATCGATTAAAAGCAATCAAAAGGTTGTACAATCCTAAAAATAAAAGCATTGAAAGCATCATCAAAAATGACACCGCCCCCAGGGCTCTGTACACTAAAGTATGAAAAAGTTATTAGCGCAAGAAGACGGCAAAATGAAGAATTTTTTTGTAAATGTATGAAAACATTATAAAACCTATACAAATTTGGTATCCACATGATCGTATTGACCCAATGAATGAAGTAGACCTGTCATTTAGGACGCACAGTGAAAGATGTAAAATCCAAGCCCACAAGAAATTGCGCAAATGTGTTTTTTCATTATTTTCACTACATTCAGAATTTTTTTCCCGCTTCCCAGTATATGGCATAGAATATTAAATACCATCACTATGAAGTGAAATTTGTTACGCAGCAAACAAGCCATCAAAGAGCTCTGTACATGGAGTAATAAAAGTTATAGATTTTTGAAGGTTGGGAGTGAAAAATAAAGACGGAAAAACGAAAAAGGGCCTGGTACTTAAGGGGTTAATATCGTTATATCAAAAAAAAAAAGTTTAACCCCTTAATACTGCACCTGTTGCCAACGTTAATAGCCAGGCCATTTTTTCATTTTTTCCATCAATGCCTTCAACAAGCTATAACATTTTTATTTTCTGTCACAATAATTGTATGGGTCTTGTTTTTTTTTTTTTGACAAAATGTAGTTTTTAATAGTACAGTTTTGGGTTTCATATATCCTATTGGCAGGGCTGAACCTAGCCTTTGTGCTTCCCGAGGCGAGCTATAAAAAGATGCCCCCCCCCCCCCAACTCCATATATGTATTGTATCAAGGAGTGTCAGGACCAGACCCAATCATATTGTTTTAATGTGAAAATAAAGTAATGCAAAATACATAGAGCATCCCTCCATGTATAAAAAAACACAGTGAGCTACCATAAAGAACAAAATACATACAACAATCCGCCATACATTATAAAATTAATACAGCGTGCCACCATATACCATATAATACCTGCAGTGTGCCTCCATATACCATATAATACATACAGCGTGCCCCCATATACCATATAATACATACAGCGTGACGCCATATACCATATAATACATACAGTGTGCTGCCATATACCATATAATACATGCAGTGTGCCTCCATATACCATATAATACATACAGCGTGCCCCCATATACCATATAATACATGCAATGTGCCACCATACACCATATAATACATACAGCATGCCACATATACCAATAATACATACAGGCGTGCCGCCCATATACCAACAACTACCTAAGCGTGCAGCCCAATACATACATACATACAGCGTGCCGCCATATACCAAAAATATATACAGTGTGCGCCATATACCATTATAAATTACAGCAAGTGCCGCCATATACCATAAACTATAGACCAAGTGTTGGGACTGGCCATATACCATATAAATACATCCGGCGCCGCCATATACCATATTAATACTATACAGGGTGCCGCCACATACCATATAATACATACAGGGTGCCACCAATACCATATAATTACATACAGCGGCGCCATCCCATACAATACATACAGGTGCCGCATATACCATACAATACATATAGCGTTGCCGCCATATACAATACATACATACAGCGTGTCGCCATAGTACCATAAAATATATACAGTGGTGCCTCCATTATACCTACAATACATACAGCTGCCGCCATATACATAAAATATCAAAACAGTGTGCTGCCATATACCATAAATACATACAGCGTGCCGCCATATACCATTATAATAACCGGTCGCAATACCATCTATAGGGCGCCATATATCCCATACAATACATCTAGCGTGCCGCCATATACCATAAAAAACGGCTCATATAACATATTAATACAACAGCGTGCGCCATACTACCATAAAAGATTATACCATGTGCTGCCATTAACCAGATGAAATACATCCAGCTCCCGCCATAATACCATAAAATATATACAGTGTGCTGCCATATACCATGTAATACATACAGCGTGCCGCCATATACCATATAATACATACAGGGTGCCGCCACATACCATATAATACATATAGGGTGCCGCCATATGAATGTACACACTTACATACTGAGTATACATACAGCAAATACACATATATAAACAGTATGTACAGCAAATATACACACATTTACCATTTACAGAATATACATATATACAAATATATACAAACACACATCTATACATACATTCATACATACCTATATACTTACATATTCAAACATACATAGAAGTTACCTTACCTTTTTTCTTCTTTCATCATCGGCCTTCTCCTCCAGGGGGTGAAGGGGGGGTTGCCGGGGAGGTGGGAATTGGTCCTGGAGGGGAGGTGTGAATCGGAGCCTGGGGGGAACCAGCGTGGACTTTGGGCTGGTGCAGGTAACTGTGCCGGCAGGTGGATGTGCCTGGGGGCGTTTGGAGGGCGGGGGACTATGGGCTGGGGCAAGTACCTGTGCCGGCGGGCGGGGGAAAGTGATTGCAGGCAGGTGTATGTGAAGGGCGGGCCACAGGGCAATGTGCGGGCGGGTGGATGTGTTGGGGGTGGGCCGCGAGGGGAAGTGCCGGCATGCGGGGAGATGTGATGGGTGGGCCGGGAGGGGAAGTGCCGGCATGCGGGGAGATGTGAGGGGCGGGCCGGGGGGCGATGTGCGGGCGGGTGGATGTGATGGGCGGGGATGCGGGGGAGTGTGCCAGCCAGCGGGTGGTTTGCTGCTATGGGCAGGTCCATGTGCCGGCCGAAGGACATTCCGGCAGACGGGAGCCCGACGCCGCCCCCTCATCTAGCAGGAGGCGCGCCGCCTGAGGCGAGAATCTCAACTCGCCTCATGGCAGGTGCGCCCCTGCCTATTGGTAGAATTTTATTAACTCTTTTTGTACATCATAATTAAAAAATATATTTGACTTTTTTTAATAATAATTTTCGCCCCTTATCATTGAACCTAAATTACATAAAAAGAAAATTTCTGGTTAAATACGCATATAGCAATACCAAATTTATTTGGTATTTTTTAAATTATCATAGTATCATAGAAAATAGGGCTGGAAAAAAAGATGCAAGTCCATCAAGTCCAACCTTTAAGAATTAAACAAATGTTTTTTCCCCACAACCCGCAATATTTTTACTCTCCAGAAAGGCATCCAGGCCTCTCTTGATCATGTACAAAGAGTCCGCCATAACAACCTCCTGCAGCAGAGAGTTCCACAGTCTCACTGCTCTTACAGTAAAGAACCTTTGTGTCTATGGAGATGATAGAATCACAGGTCACAGGCCTAGGTATGAATAGATCTTTGGAGAGATCCTTCTAGGGCCCATTCAGGTATTTGTACATTGTAATACAGTCTCCCCTCAGCCGTCTTTTTTCTAAACTTAATAACCCCAAATTTTGTAATCTGTCATTGTATTCTAGTCCCTCCATTCCCTTAATTAATTACACAATATTCCATGTCTGACCAGTAATTTGTATTAGGGCTAAACTATGTCCTTATCTTGAGAATCTATTCCTCATGCATCACATACATTTATTTTCTTTAGCTCCCTGGCTCTGGACACTAAAATTAAGTTTACATTTATCTACATTAAACCTCATCAACCATTACTCCCCCCATTCCTCCAGCTTCCACAAATCCATCTCTAATGCTATACTATCTGCCTCAGTATAATTACTTTACACAGCTTAGTATTATCTGCAAATATTGAAATGTGACTGTGTAAAACCACTACAAGGTCATTAATAAAAATATTAAAAAAAAGGGGCCCCAATACTGCACCCATGGCACTCCACTGGTAACGTTAACCCAATCTGAGAATGTGATATTAATTGCAATGGCCCTTCATCTGCCTCCACCATGACCCCCAAGTTATTCTTGAGAGAGCCCACATTCTCTATTTTTAGTTTTTGGGATTGTTTTCGCTCTCCCTGGCAATATTTCTCTCAGTCTCTATTTTGCTGCCTTTGTCTGCTTTTTACAGGATTTATTTTTCTCTCTATAATCCTGTAAACCTCATCCCTACCTTTGCGTTTTAGCACCTTAAATGGCATCTACCACCAGGATGAAGGACTATATGCATATAGTGTTAATAGAGCCCGGAGCCCCTCAGGCTCATTTGCATGCAGTCCTTCATCCTGGTGGTAGATGTCCTTTAAACTGTTTATCTATCTCACTTATTGCTTCCCTTACAGTACTAGTTAACCACATTGGCATTTTCTTGTTTCTCTTGTGCTATTTCCTTTATCCTATGTGTTTTTCATAGGCATTTTAAAAAATGTTTGTGAAAATGTCCAATTTTTGGTTGCTTTTTTTTATGAGAACATTGTCCCAGTTTCTGCCTATTAGGTACTCCCTTAGCTGCTGAAAAGCTCTCCTGAATTTTAGCGTATTTGTTGCCCCTCTTAGTAACGCATAATATAAAATCAATTATATTGTGGTGACTATTATCCACGTTCCCCTCAACATGTTATTTTGTCAGGTCTGTTGGTTAGGATAAGGTCCAGCAGTGCCCCCCCTCTTGTTGGCTCCAGGACTAGTTGTGACAGGTAATTGTCTTTTGTTGTTGACAAAAACCTGCTGCCTTTGAAGGACCTGCAGGTTTCTGAACCCCCAGTGAATTTGGGGTTAATTGAAGTCCCCCATAATTCCCCATGCATTGAAGCCACATCCATTTGACTTATCAGCAGTTCCTCTGTTGCCTCCATTATATTTGGAACCTTATAACAAACCCCTAGTAATATTTTATTATTCTTTTTCCCTCCCCTTATCTCCACCCATAGGGACTCCACATTTTCGTCACCGATGTCATCTCGCAGGACAAGCTTGAGGAAAGATTTCACAAATAAACAAACCCCTCCCCCTTTTGTATTTATACGATACTTTCTAAAAGGACTATAACCATCTATAGTAACAGCCCAGTCATAGCTACTGTTCAGCCATGTCTCGCTGATACCCACTATATCATATTTGCACTCCAACAATAAGAGTTTCATTTCCTCCATTTTGTGAGGCTTCTGGCATTTGAGTACATGCACTTTATATGGTTGTCTCTATCCCTATTCCTTTGGTTCTTATTCTCTAATCTTATTCCAGCCGCGCTAATCCCCCTTGTACCATTACTCTTCCGAGTTCCCTGTCTATACTGCCTTCTTGCTGTATACAAGTGTAGTTGCCCTCATTTTCTCAATCTGTGGGGGTCTCAGCACTAAAACCCCCACTGATCAGCAAGTAAGGCCCTATCCCATGGAATTGGCCTAACTTTAGTTGATGGGAAAACCCCTTTAACAGCTCTGGAATTGTTTTTACAATTTTCATGATTTCATGTTGTGCCATCCAAAGGCGCTATTGGCAGGGGGTACAAATTCTGTGCTAGCATATGTTACCAGTTGGGATCAAGGTTCAAAGAGGTACCCAGACCCAAAGAGGTGAAAACTGGGTACCACTTACACTCCATTCCAGGTGTCAACTTACGTCATCGTCCGCAGTGGTCCAGTGGGTCCACTACCCCTGAATTCTGACAGAAATCAGTTTTACTTCAGAGTTTTCTTTAAAGACAGCGTTATTCATTACATAAAAAACACCTGCAAGCTTGCAAAGAATGATACACTAAATTAGTATGTAAACCCACTAATCCTTTCATTGAAGCGTAAAATGTGGTTACATTTGATAGCAATGTGAATTACTGTGAAACTGCTGTATAGTTGCATTTTTCTTAGGCAGGGGTCTTTTCAAAAGAAACCTTGCTTGAGATCAAGCTGCAGCCTTAATCTATGCATTTTAGTATAGAGAACATCAAAACACAAAATTTTACAACAGGGCAACCTATGACTTAATTATATGAAAATGGCAAAGTAACATTTTATTTCTCTGAAATGTCTGTGGGAGTGCCGATTTACAGCACAAAAGAAATAACCGCCACTAAGACCACTGGAAATTGCTCCAATTCCTATATAATTTGCAGCAATTGAACTCTTTTCTGAGAGGGCGGCAAGAAAAGAAAAAGTTTGAGAGCACTTAAAAGATGAACCAGGGAGGGAGAACTCGATGGAAAGTAGAGCTTGAATGTTGTCCTCTTGATGTAGATTTTATATAATAGAAAGTGTGCCTTTTTTGGGGTAGTCAATACTGATATGAATTCTATATCAGTTCTGAACTGCCACAAAATATAGCGCGTTTTAGTGAAGTGGCATCCAAAAATTAATTACAGGTTGTAATGGGCCTTCAGGCTCCACCTGGAACATTTAGGGCTTATGCACACATCCGTTTTTATCTCAGTATACTATTCGGAACAGCACACTGACTCTTCTACAGTTGCACATTTTGTGTCAGTTTGGTTTTTGGATAATTATTTTTCACATATTGTTCTGTTTTTTTGTCACATCTGCAAAAAAAATGTATGGTTTTAAACAATTAAAAAGCAAAAAAACAGGTTCCCCAGCATCATCAGTTAAAAAAACTTATTTCATACAAATGTCATCAACAAGAAAAAAAAAACAAAATGTGAAAAAGTGCATAGAAAATAAAGGGTCATTATGCTGTCTTTAAAAATCATGAATAGCATACAGAGAAAGAAACAATTGTGTGGATAAGCCCTAACTAAGTCAAAAGTATCAGAGTAGCCATTAGACCCCATTTGACTCATTGGGAGCATTTATTATTTTGGGGCTATTATTATTATTTCGATGTTGTTTGCACTGTGATGTTATATTGTGTTTCACGGCCTTAAAGTATTTGGCACTCTGCAAGAAGAACAAATAAGCATCATAAATGACTTTCATAAAGATTTGTTGGTCTCATTTTGCGTCAAAAAAGTGTTGGGAATCTAGAAATGCAGGAAAAGTGTGAGAATTGACGAGCTGCACCCAAATTGTGGAAAAAAAAAAAATTGTGAGTGTCGGAAAAGAAGCAAAATGTGGCAACGACATATAATAAATTCATGACCCCCATTCTCAGAGGCCTGCCTCTTCCTTTCCATACCCCATCTACAGTCGTGTGAATGTGATGGTAGATTTACTTTAAAGGGGTATTCCCATTTCGGCAAATTGATGTTATTGTTTGTATGGTGAGAAATTGAACAGTTTTCCTATATAATTTCTGTATTAATTCCTCATGGATCTCTGCTTGCTGTCATTGTATAGAAAGCTTCTATGTTTGCTTCCAGTGGACAGAAATCTGACCATGGTCACACAGGTGTACAGCTCATTAGTATCACAGAGAGTAATCAGAGCTGTGTGATATTACGAGCTTTGAACCTGTGTGACCACGGTCAGATTTCTGTCCACTGGAAGTAAACATAGAAGCTTTCTACAGAAAGACAGCAAGCAGAGATCTAAGAAAAACCACAAGGAATTGATACAGAAAGTATATTGGCTTTAGAGGAAATTCATGTTTTATGTTTGTACAAATTAGTTTAAGTGTGTTGGGTCCCTAATAAGGTTAAGCTAAAAAAAAGTGTGTTGAAGTGGTGAAGAGAGCATGAAAAAGGCACTACACATAAAACAGAGACATTAAAAGAAAATAAATCTGTTAGTAGAAAAATTACAACGGAAGGAGTCAGTAAAAGTCCAAGTTGAAAAAAAGACCAAGAGACATAGCAGAATAAGTGTCAGAACGATTGTGTTGGGTATGGGGGTTATTGTGGGTAAGCCTGGTGATCACCACAAGTTGTAACATATAGGTAATGGCTATTTGCTTATGAACGTATGCCCGCCCAGGAAGCACACTGCGCTCCTTTCCCCTTTCTATTGGGTAACACGGCGCATGGCCATGCACACAGAGAAAGATAGAACATGTTCTATATTTTCCATGTGTATAGTGCGGTACCGCCACAGGGAGCCTATTGTCGTCTATGGGGACATATATGCAGCCACAAGCTTGAGGTCCCTATACGTCCCCATGATGTTCATGGGAATGTAGCCTAAGGCTGTCTTATAAGTGATGTATTTTTCTTCTACATAAATAAGAAAGTGGGGCAGTCTATGGCTGTGGCATAATACATATAATACATGATATTATAATACTTGGACATGATTGTTTCTGGTGACTTCACCAGAAATGGATATGGTGTAATTTTGTGGAATGAAATTTTTAACAACTCATGACTTCTGGTAGTAAGAATGTATTCTGGGTGGAATTACTGTTTAATAAGACTTCCTTTCATCCTAGGTCAGCTGTGATGTGAAATGTCTCTATTACAGTACCACAAACCATAACTACTTCATACCTATGTGGTACGCCAAGGGCAAATACTCTATTTGCCATTAGTTAAAATAGCTCTGTCAACACTGAAGATGAAATGTGCAATTCCCTGATCTCCCTATTAGTTTACTTGCCCCATTTTTCAGAATCATTGTGATGTTTTGGTGATATAGCAGACAATGAGCCAGCAATGCTGTTAGAAAAGTGCCTTTGGCTTATAATGGAATTACATAGCTCTTGGTCCTCTTCCCATTGCCAATGTTCTCCACTGGGTGTCATTGACACTCCTTGTATTGTTGTCTTGAAGTTGATGCGATGAGAACCTTCTGACATTATACACTGTTTTTTCCCTTAGTTTTCTGGATAAAAGAAGCACTTGTGATGAGCGTTGGCAGGTTTTATTGTCTCCAGTGAATCATTCATAAAGTGCATGGTCTTTGGAACAAATCCTTCATTTTCCAGCTGCCAAACTGATAATTTCAAAAGAAACACATAGATCTTAAGAGGCTTTAAATAATTCACAGCTTTGAGTGTCAGACCTCTCCACTGTGTATCTCTATGACTGTGTATTTCTGCAGTGTATGTGTGAGGCCATTATTTTATCTGAATATGCTTCTATGTATATTGTAATTGTTCTGATGTTACATGAACAAAATACTCAAGGGCCCACAGGGATAGAAAAGTGGCCCTGGGAAATAATATATTTGGACAAAGGTGCAAAGGTTGCACAAGAGGTACATGTGGTAATAATAAAAGAATAGTTTGTTTATTATATAGTACATTATAATACTCGTATCCCAATTCAAAAAGTAAAACAGAACACGTTCACATTAGCCCTTGAACAAGTCTAAAAGATTTTCCAAATTCTTATAATTTACTTTGGAATAAGAAAAAAATCTAATTTAAAAAAATAACCAAAAGTAGTAAAACGGACTTTACTGTATTAGCAAGAACAACAATAGGTGAAGACTTGATTTGTTGTTTTGGGTTTTAATCAAAAGAAACTAGATATTTTAATCACTGAAAACAAAAATAGTTTGTCGTGACAAAGAGACCAATTCATATTGATATAAAACAAAAAAAGCTACTGCAAGGTACAGAAATTGAGTACAATAAGTTATGCTCATGCATCACAACTACATCGAATGTATTTGTGCCTACCTCATACAGTGCTAAAGTTGATAACCACACAAACAGTGCACTGTACTTAAAGAATACAATATAGAATTGTAGGATGTAGGTCATCAGAAGAATATGTGAAAGACTATGACAAGTATCATACATCCTCAGGAGGATATCCAAAAGTACCTGGCAAACCCTTTAAGATGCTGTTGAATATGGACAATATATAGCATGAACATTTGTAGAAGTTATGGCACTGTACACACATCTAGAGGAAGATCCTGCTAGAAAATAAGTGTGTGGCTAACAAAAGATGGAAAAGACTATCTAGAAAATGTGAAAAAAAAAAGAAAATGTGAAAAAATGAGCAGCGAGACAACAATTCTATTTAGACCATAGTGGCCCTACACCAGAAGAAGAACATGGGATTCACAGCTTCATTTTCTGAGGCTTTTATAAATCATCAAAACAGTTGATAATTTACTTAGAGATGAATCCCCAAAATACTTTTCAGACTTAAAGGGAACCTGTCATCAGGCGACCCATTTTTAGCACTCCACCAGTCCCCACAGAGCATAGTACATACACTGCCAAAGAGTTTTTGTATAAAAAATAGGTTTTACAGAAAAAAAGATAAGTTATATAGGACCTTTCAATGCCATGTGCTCTGTGGCTAGGCACTAGGCACCTGGGAGTGGCTATAGAGCAGTCCCCCACCCACCCTTGGGAAACTGCTCCTCCATGTGTCCTATTCAAATATAAGAATAACTCCCATCACTCGGGAGTGGCTATAGAGGAGCAGGGGGCATCGCTAAGCCAAGTGATGGGTGTTTTCATATATTTGAAAAGGACACACAAATGAGCGGTTTTCCAAAGGTGGGGGGGACTGCTTCTCTATAGCAACTCCCAGGTGCCTAGTGCCTAGTCACAGAGCACATGGCAGTGAAAGGATCTATGAAACATATCTTTTTTTCTGTAAAACCTTCTTTTTATACACAAACTCTTTGGCAGTGTATGTATTACGATCTGTGGGAACTGGGGGAGTGCTAAAAATGTAGATATTAACTAAATTGTAAAGTTCAAAAGGTCAGCCAGCCGCTATTGTTTTTGAGATATTAATAAAAGTTATCCATTGGTCATCAGAGGCCAACCTGCCCCCCACATTACCCAAATCATGAAAACTGGTGCCAATCAATTCTGCTACATTTGTGCTGGTTAGTGCTGCTCAAATTCTTGTTTGGGCTGCTTTTGTTTTGAAAATATTAACTAAATTGTAAAGTTCAAAGGGTCAGCCAGCCCATCCACACACACATTAACCGAATAAAAAAAAAGTGGTCTCAAACTACGGTTTTGCTGGTTTGTGCAGAAAAATTTTTTGCTTGTGTCGCTATTGTTTTTAAGGTATGTTTAGGTTTTTACATAAGTTAAGGTGTTTAGAATGAACTGCTAAAAAAAGCTAATCTGACTCTTCTCCGGTTTGATCATCAGAGGGAGCTAGCAAACACATTATACTTTGGAAGGAATGAACGCTGATGACCTTCAGAAAAATGATCTATACATTAAGAACTACAAACAAAAATTTTTGCTGCACAAACTAGCACAAACGTTCGACACCACTTTTGTTTGCTTTGGTTAATGTGGGGGGGGCTGAACTTTTGAACTTAGTGTCTACTTGCGATACTTTCAAAAGACTCCCATTATGAGAGATAGTACAATTTTCCTCTCAAATAACGACGGCACAAATAGAAACTGAAGCCATTAAGTCCATTAGACTTCTGTTATTATTTATGTAACAGATGATAATAGCTATGGTCCAAGTACAGGTGTGAACTGGGCCTAATACCCAGGGAACCAGAAAACTAGGAAAATTGTCCGCCACTGTCAGGTCAGGAGAATAATTTATGTGGCCAGTATGCGGCTGAGGACGGGTGTCACTATTTTAGCCCCTGACGGCCTCTCAGCTTCAGATTCAATGGGGCAGATTTATCAAGCAGTCTGAAAGTAAGAATATTTCTAGTTGCCCATGGCAACCAATCACAGCTCAGCTTTCATTTTACCAGTTCTCATGAATATTTTAAAGGGAGCTGTGATTGGTTGCCATGGGCAACTAGAAATATTCTGACTTTCAAACAGCTTGATAAATCTGCCCCCATACCTTTATGCCCTGCATATTGAGAAAAACAAAAACACTTTGGTCCTTTGAGCTCAAATATTTCTGTCTTTGAAAGGTTAAGAAGGGCAGGAATTTTATCCAATGTTGTATTTGCTCCTTTTCCTTTATGCCACTGCTTGACCCTATTTTTATTTGTCAGCTAACCCCATTAGATTTTGGTGTATGCCCCCACAATTTATTTATTGTAAAATCTGTTAGTCCATATCTTGTATAGATCTATGGTCCTAGAATCTATTTGTGCCCGCATCATTTTCCAACAGCGGTAAAAATGCAATCAAATCGATGAATAAATGAGATGTTTCATCACGCTCTTCATAAACAAATTTATTAATGCAACTTCTTGCTACAGTAAATTAACACAACATCGTTCTCTAAAATGAGATAATGATTTGCCTCCCGGGTAATATTTAACTCTTCCAAAGACAGAGACAAAATTAATTCCCGGTCCGATCTTATACGGCGATAATAGCTACAACCATAAAATACCGCTTGCTAGCTAATAGGCTCAATTTAAACAAATAGAAACTGAAGCCATTAAGTCCATTAGACTTCTGTTATTATTATTTATGTAATAGAGGTTAATAGCTATGGTCCAAGCACAGGTGTGAACTGGGCCTAATAGCCAGGGAACCAGAAAACTAGGAAAATTGTCCGCCTCTGTCAGGTCAGGAGAATCATTTATGTGGCCAGTATGCAGCTGAGGACGGGTGTAGGGTGAATCTCACTATTTTAGCCCCTGACTATTTTAGCCCCTTTATGCCCTGCATATTCAGAAAAACAAAAACACACTTTGGTCCTTTGAGCTCAAATATTCCAGTCTTTGAAAGCTTAAGAAGGGCAGGAATTTTATCCAATGTTGTATTTGCTCCTTTTCCTTTATGCCACTGCTTGACCCCATTTTTATTTGTCAGCTAACCCCATTAGATTTTGGTGTATGCCCCCACAATTTATTTATTGTAAAATCTGTTAGTCCATATCTTGTATAGATCTATGGTCCTAGAATCTATTTGTGCCCGCATCATTTTCCAACAGCTGTAAAAAAGCAATCAGATCGATGAATAAATGAGATGTTTCATCACGCTCTTCATAAACAAATTTATTAATGCAACTTCTTGCTACAGTAAATTAACACAACATCGTTCTCTAAAATGAGATAATGATTTGCCTCCCGGGTAATATTTAACTCTTCCAAAGACAGAGACAAAATTAATTCCCGGTCCGATCTTATACGGCGATAATAGCTACAACCATAAAATACCGCTTGCTAGCTAATAGGCTCAATTTAAAAATAATGAGATACATCATAATGAGTCTATTAATATATAGTTCAATATTGGTTTTCTTATATATAATGCTTTACGGTGTTACGTTTATGAACAAACAGCCATATCTCCTAGTTTCAGGAGGCAAAAGTGTGCTACGTGCTAACATTCAGGGATAAGACAAGTGTGTAGGAGAAGCAATTACCAGGGTTGCACTGAGGTCTTGCAATTCTTTTCAAGACCTGCGTCTTGGAAGCTTTGTAGGCTACATAGCTCGCATTCACCTGCCCGAGTTTTCGTAGTTAGGCTGTTTTCAAAGGGCACTTTTACTGTGAATTGGGTTGAGTTTAGAACAGATTTCAAAGAAAACCAGAAGCAATAATTTTTATGACATTTAGTGACATATCACAAGCTATGTGTTGCTGTGTTTATATACATCAGATAGTAATAGTATTATTGAGCAGTATTACATTATATTGGAGTAGTAATGCTGTCAAATGGCCATATACAGGTTTGGACTAGCCCACCAGTATACTGGTGAATACACTGGTGGGCCCCAACAACTTCTGACTCTGCCCCCGCCGCCACTGACTCCAACTCTATCTGCATCCTCAGACACAGAGATTTTAACATGGATGTTGCAGAGATCTGTCAGTGCCCCACAACTTCAATGTGCTCCTCTACTGCTATGAGCAGAAAGCCCTATATTGTGATGTCATCACCTGCCGACCTGTTGTACACAGCAGCAGAAAAAGAAGAAGAGAGGAGAGCTGCAGGGGAACATCTAGTGTTTATTATTTTCCACTGCCTAGCTCAGAAAGGGTCACAGTATGAGGGATAAAGGGGCCCAAAATAACAAGGGGGGCACAATGAGAGGTTACTCTCAATAAGAAAGTAGAGAGGAGAAGGGCCACAATATGAGGTGGAGATGAGGGGCTACAATATGAGGGAGAGATTAGGGGGTCAACAATATGAGTAGCAGATGAGGGGCCTCAGTACGATGAGGATGTAACAGTGGACCACAATATGATGGAGAGATGATGGGCCACAAGAAGAGGGTGGATAAGGAGCCCTAAAATGATAAAGATATGAGGGGGTCCACAATATGAGGTGGGATGAGGGGACACAATATTAGAAAGAGATATAAGGGACCACGATATGAGGGGGGAATGAGAGGGGTCACAATATGAGGGGGACATTAGAGGGCTAAAATATGAGGGGGGGATAATGACCCAAAATACCACAACTAATAGGAGGGGGAGATAAGAGGGGGGCATAAAATGAGAGGGGAATAAAGGGGGCACAAAATGAGGGAAAGTTGAGTGTGCACAATATTAGCAAGAGATTATGAGAGACACAAGGATAAGAGGTGCCAAAATGAGCTAGGCCACAATATTAGAAAGACATAAGAGGGTGTCACAATATGAGGGAAAGATTAGAGAACTATTAAGAGGAGATGAAAGGGCTCACAATATGAGGGGGGGTTGTGGGGCCACAATTTGAGTGAGAGTTTAGGGGCCACAGTAGCAAGGGAAGATGAAAATGTCACAATATGAGATGTTGGGGCCACAAAATAAGGGGAGTATGAGGGGGCACAATATGAGAGAGAGATGACAGGGTCCACAATATGAGAGGGAGATGGAGCCATAATATTAGAAAGAGATCAGAGGGACCATTATATAAGGAGGGGACAATATAAAGGGGTAGATGAGAGGGACCACAATATGAGGGGAAGATAAGAGGGGACCCATAATGAAAGGGGCTCACACTATAAGGGGGGGAGATGGGGCATCACAATACGAGGGGGAGATAAGAGGTCAAAATATGAAGGGTAGATGAGGGGGTCCCATTATAATAATGAGGGAGATCATAATACCACATACCTACTATATGTCCTGCCCTGCTAAGGACCTTTATCAAACGTCCTTGAAAATGTATAGTATACACAGGGGCAGATTAAGGCTACCATGGGCCATGAACTGTATAAATATTTTGAGGACCCATCCTTTCCAAGTTTTCTTTAAAAGAGAGAAATGGTAAAATGGAGGAAAAAAGTGCCAATAGTGTAGCTGCTTAGGTAAGTATTAGAATGTATTAAAACCAGAATATACAGAGCGCCAGTTTACACATTTCTATCATGAAATACATGCTGTTCATTTCTTCATGGGTCTCCGGTGGGATGTAAGGATAACTGAGGTTTACCTGCCATTTCACTGCTTTACATGCATTTTCCTGCCACAATGGAATATGGGAAGTGTAACGATACAACCTGGAGAACACCAGAAGCTGAACACATAACTGAATATATCACTGAATGACCAGAGTGGACTGTTATCCATAGTCTAGTATGCTCTTGACCTTTTATGTTATCATCAAATTCATTAAAATTTAAATTAGATTTGTAACTACACTTAGCGATAATAAGAAAATATCTTGTAAGGTGATGAAGTCCACCCCATATGTCAAGCTGTCTTAACCTTTTCAATGTTTGCTTTTTTTAGTTTTAGGCAGCTATGGCTACAGCAGCTAAGTAGATACATTTTAACATTGCCCAATTACTAGACATCTACAAGATACATTGTGGCATATGCTAAAAAAATGCAATGAGGCAGCACTCCGGTAAGTATAAAGGTGATCCTTATCCACCCATGGAAAAATACGGTGCAACGTTTCAGCTCATCCATAGAGACATTGTGGCATATGCTTGTATTCAGCAGGGGATGGGGCACAGTATTCTCAGGTATGATTGTTTGCATACATGCTAATAGATGCTTATTTAAAAAGAACAGTTTGAATTCACCTTATAAAGTGAATAAATACTGGCAGCATACAATATACAAAACTATGATATGTCATAATGCCCTAAAAAAATTACACCATTAAAGGTGTTAGACACTCTTTTACATAAGTTGCCCATGTGCCTTTACTGCCTTTTGGATAATCCTTGACAGTTCATCAAGTGATTAAGCAGTTGCACTGCTTACTTTTGTACTGCATGCAGACCCTCCATGCTTCTTTCTTTTTATATGCTGGCGCTCTGCTGAGGTGAAGTATAAGAGTATGACTCATGCTGCTCCCTGGGAAAAGAGCCAGAGTACAATCTGTGCTTCAAATATCATAAAATATAAAACTTTTAATAGTAAAATCATAAAAAATAACTAGCCAGTGGCACAGGCAACCTGATGCTCCATCAGACAATCACCAGTGAATCCACATACCTGGAGGACTATGTTCAATGTTGCCAATACATGTTCACGAGGCCAGGAATGCAAGTCTATGGCAATGCTCTCTAGTGAAAATGTGGATGAGATGCGGAAAGAAATCAGGTAGAATAGGATAAAAGAGACAGGACAGTGGGGTGCATAGTGTGTGAGCTCCAGGATGCATAGGAGGAACAAATAGTACTGGGCAGAAACCTAAGCAGGACCTATGGTTGTGACATGGGCCTAGGTCACCCTAAAGTCCTCACCTCGGAGCTGCAGCCCTAACAGACTGCCACCCCGACCGCAACCTATCCCTAACACGGGCAGACTGTCCCTAGGATAAAAGACCAAAGAGACAGAGATGGCAACTTGCCCATATAGGGATCAGAAATTTGGAATATCAAGGTCAATTGTACCAAGATATGTAAGATCAAGGTCAGTACGTACCCTACATGCCATGTTTTGCCTACACAGGCTCATCATCGGTGTGATAAATGAACAAGAAATATAGTACATTAAATTAGATTAAAACTCTTGCCATCAGAGCCCAATGAATAAAGGTAATTACATAGATGTTACCCTTACCACTAGATCTCATAGCAATAATGAGAATAGAATGTGACAGATAGCGAATGTGTCCCTGGGAAAAGAGAGATACAGGGGATGATACCATGAGGATGGCCTAGAGCAGAGACAGAAAGGGCAGCTGTGTATAAATGCAGAGGCCAGCAAAGACACAGGCACATATACATGCAGAGACTTGTCTAATGGAAGCCTTTTTTTGAAAAATGGCCTGCCCCTTTAAAGAGAATCTGTCAGTTAAACTAACCCACACTTATTAAATATAATTAAACCATTTAGCTATAAGGGATTTGCTGGAAAAAAATTAGCTCCCTCATTCCTCTCTCAGGAATCCTCTTTCATGAGTGACACATAGATAGCCTCTCTCTCTCATTCCTGAGGGAAGGGGGAATAAGGTAGTTGAGCCAAATCACACCGTGACTCAGCTGAAAAGACAACTCCTCGCAAAGCATCTGCACACATAGCGTTGCGTTCATGTCACAGGGTGCAATGCGTGAAAAACTGACGTTTTTGCTGCGTTTTTGTTTCATTTTGTTCGCGTTTTTTTTGCGTTTTCGGTGCGTTTTTCACGCGCGTTTTTTAGTCAATGGGACTTTTTCAAAGGGACCTGGTTCGGAAATAAAAATGTTTATTTAATTGAAAAATAAGTCTTCTGATAAGTTGCAAACATCTGCGATATATTCTTCACTGTTGCCGCCGCGTATATATCTCCCGACAAGTTAGCAGATGTGAAGAACAGTGAAGAATAGAATAAAAACAGTGAACCACAGTGAACACATGAACACAGGATCATTTAAGATAAAAACACAGTGAGAAACACGGCAGAATAGATTACGATGTTCGGCACATCTGCTTACTTGTCGGGAGATACGCGCGGAGCGGTGCACAAAATAGCATGTGAAGAACAATATATTGTGTGTAAAGAAACAAATAGCAGATGTTTCCATACATCTGCAATGTCTTCTTCACACATATATATTGTTCTTCACATGCTATTTTGTTCGCACCGCTCCCGCGCGTATCCCGACAAGTAAGCAGATGTGGCGAACATCTGTAATCTATTCTGCACTGTGTTCTGCACTGTGTTTTTATCTTAAATGATCCTGTGTTCACTGTGTTCACTGTGTTCACTGTTTTATTCTATTCTTCACTGTTCTTCATTTTGGTTTTTTTAATTATTGATCGTTCGCGAACCGGGGAAATACTGTTATTCTGGTCACCGAGCAACCCTTACGTTTAAAAACGCATTGCACTGCATTGCACTTGCAATGTTGCGAGTGCAATGCGTTTTTGATACGTCCCCATAGACTTGAATGGGGCGGAAAAATGCGGTGAATCGCAAAAATAGAGCATGCTGCGATTTGACGTCGCGTGCAAACGAACGCAAGCACGCGCGTTGAAAACCACGCAAATGGAGAAAGACCCATTGAATACAATGGGACAGAGTGCAATGCGAGTTCTGAGCGTCAAATGCCACGCGCAGAACTCGGCGATGAAAAACGCCAGTGGAGAAGGGGCCTAAGGAAGCTGGAGGTGCAGCTGGAAGAACATGAATATTCTGAAAGACAGGCTTTTCACCTAAAATGGCACCTGAATACTCCCCCATTTCCTTTCCCTCCATGGCAAACCAATCTTCTTATCTGTCTTGGTTACCTCCATACTGTCTTATGCTGCACACCCCCACCCAATACTGCACCTTGGGCACAGCTATTTTTCTGCCTCATAGGACTCATAGGGTTCATGTATCAATCCTATTACTTTCTTTTTTTGTGCAACTTTGTGAGACTTTTCGCAGTTTGAGACTTTTTAGGTGTAGAATCAAGCAGCATACCAAAGTACAGATGGAATGCAGTGTTGCCATATTTATCTTTGTAGCCTAGATGCTTGTTGAACTTGTGAGACTTTTGTACTCTGAAATTGTCCCAATCTTGCACCCATAAGTCCCAAAACAGAGCATGCGAGATACAGACTTACTTTTGGTAAACTACTATTTGGGACTAAAAAGTCACACACCACAAAAAGTCGCAAAAGTGAGTCTAAACAGGCAACTCCTCACATGTATCACCAAGGGAGAAAACGTAAGATACATTGCAATGATTAAGTAGGCCAACTTCCGGAGACTTGAAAAAGTGGCAGCCGAAAAACTGTGATACATGTGCCCCATAGGTTTGCATATTCTACTCTCCATTAATGGAAATTTCTACAGTTTTTAGGGAATCTTGTTTAAATGTTTAAACCCAATTATTACATTAACATTCTGCCGTAAATCAATGTTTCAGCAGTGAACATTTTAGGTCAATAATGAAGTTTAACCCCTTCCCGTTGCGGGCCGAGCCCTCTCCATAGCCGATAAGTCTTTGCTGCATATTGCATATTGCAGCAAAGGCTTACCGGTAACACCCGCGATCGGTGGTAGCACCGATCGTGGGTGTTTTCACCTCGATCGCCGCCGGCAATGCTGCCGGCGGCTTCAAAGAGATGACGCCGCATGGGTGCCGCCATCTTGTCGCGGATCGCCATGGTAGCCTCGGGTGTTCCAAATACCCGAGGCTACATCGTTTTAACCCATGCATTACAACGTGCTAATTGCACATTGTAATGCATGGTGAGTAAAATCCAGTAGTATGGCAGTATATGATAGGATGAACCAGACTACCTAGGGTTAGAGTACCTTAGGGAGTCTGAAAAATAGTAAAAGTAAAAATAAAAATAAGTTTAAAAAAAAAATTTATAATATAAAAACCTAAAAATTCAAATCACCCCCCTTTCCCTAGAACTGATATAAATATAAATAAACAGTAAAAATCCTAAACACATTAGGTATCGCCGCATCCGAAAATACCTGATCTATCAAAATATAATAAAGTTTTTTCACTGCGTTTAACCCCCTGAATTACTGTTGTCTCAGAAGTGGGATCCGCATCTATCATGTATTCATGACCTTTCCTATAGATGTCATAAAAACTAATGATGGGAATACCCCTTTAAGAGAAAAAATGAAATATTAGAATGGGGGTGACAAAAAACAGTCCCTGGTCATGTGATGTCACACGAGGTATCCTGGGAAATGTTTATATACAATGGGACAGACCTATTCATACTGGTGCACCTGTAGGGACAGGTGGCCATTGTATTGGCCAATCTATACTTCACTCCTATGGGCTTTGTCCTATTCCCTCAGATAATGATGTGGTGACATAATAACAGAAATTTTTGGACATAAAGCAATGAAGTTTTCCTGTTAGTTCCAGTTATATATTAGAAAAGTGGTTGACGTGGTCCTCATATAGAGGATGGGTAGGGTAATGCTAGTGTGGTTGAAGGGTTAATGTGGTTAGCGCAGGCTACATAGGACCTGCACGCTGTCATGTGCTGGCGGTAATCAGAGCGCACACTAATTAAGCTGAGATAAGGATTAAACGCTGTTATGTACCACTGAGCGGATCCAGATGCTGATGCACCCAGCCTGTTAACACCTTCCTGTCCACTATCTTATCTTATATGACCATCGCATGTATAAAAATTCTCACTTTGAGAAGATGTTCTGCCATTGTTATTACTTTATTCCTCTCTATATGTCGGTGTTGTACAGACTTTGATCAATGGCATCTGCCTCCACCAGGGGGGCAAAAAAGAAGACTAGCGACGGACAGTGCCAGGATAAAGATAAAGAGGAGCGGGGGTGAGTATTTCTAGGGTTTTTATTAATGTTTTTTTCAGTGGTTGGTTTTCTCATCGCTCATATATCATCTGCTCCCAAGCAAGACTAAGAGCTGATAGGTTTCTTCCAAAAAACTAGAGATTTTTGTGCTTATGGAGGGAGGGAATACTAACAGAATGCATTTTTGTATAACAGTGTCACTCATACCCCGTGAGTTATGATAGCCGGTGGGAGGGACAAAACGTTCAGGTGACGTCCCCCCTCCGGCGGCAGATTGTGATCTTTTTTTTGGGGCGGCAAAACGCTGGTAGCACAAACTGGCCAAATGCTGGCCGTACCATACTACCCTAAAAAATCAAAGTATGGACACTTCGGGGTCAAATGCATGTGCACACAGGGGTAAGCGCCGTGTGCAGGACCGTTCTGCATTAGACACAGGAGGGAAGAGGATTAGCTAGGACGCGTGCGAAGCGTCGATCGGGGGGGGGGGCTGGAGTGGTAATACCAACGGGAAGGAAAGGGTTATTATGCTTTTGTGGTTGTTTGTGTGTGGGAGTTGTGCTTGCATGAGCTGAATCTGGTGAATTCAGCAATAGGCAAACTAAAGACCATGCGACTTAAAATGTTTGTAACAGAAACGAAGATCATGGACATTCGAGTGAAAGAAAGTATGCCGAACATTGTTGAAAGATGTATATTGTACAGTAATATCTGCATTCTACCAAAAAGCTAAGCAACATAACGATTCAGTTACTAACATTACAGATGGGGATAAATACGCAGAAATCAAACCCATGATAACACCACATATCCGCTACCGTGTGGCCTCCAGAAAACACTTCCTAGAAAGAGGTCGGCTTCCGACGTGAAATCTCCACCATTGCCGGGATGACAATCATAAAGAAGGTCCCTTGCTTATGGGAGGGCATATCAGTACTCCTTTGAGGAGATCCATAGAGGGTTTCACTAATGGAATCTGTATGTCATTGCTGGCTACGTATGTGGTTATGATGGGTGGGTGGGTTGGTTCTATAATTGGTTCAACAGTTTTGGCAGTCATAGCAGCAACAATTTAGAAAATCAAGAGGCAAGGCCTTGCATAAGACCTTATATAGAAGTCTTCACTGCAGTGGAAGGGTGCCAAGAATGGACGTAGTCCGCAGAACATTTTTTGAGAATTTTATGGTGTCGTTGGGTGTTCAATTCATACCTGTTCCAAACTTCATGAATTACCCGGTTATTTCCAAGTCACCGAACTCTAATACTAAGTAGTGGATAATAGATTATGCAAGGGTGCCAGGAAACGACTGGGACCAGGCAGAGACAGGGGAGGAATTTACTGCCCGTCATGTCACAAATCCAGCGGCGCGTTCTCTGACCTGATTTGGTGGTTAATCTGCTGTGGGGAATTATCACAAGTAGGTGTGGGGCGCACCGGAAAAATGGTCGCACATAACGAGTGTCTCTGAGAACATGCTCTGAGGGCCGAAAACGGAATTCACCTCCTCACGTCTCATGTAGAGGCTGTATTTGTTGCAAAATGAAAAAATCAGGGGGGGTGTAAACAATGCTCGGAAACGACTTCGGGGGGAAAACGGCAAAAGGTGCAAGATTCGGACCCTTAGTTAACGGGATGATGCCCGGTGGTTGAGTGCGCGCAAAGCATTACAAGTAAACACAGCCCAGGTCTCCTTATACCGAAGACACGTTGATGCACGTAACTCCCTTAAATTGCATACAAATCAAAAAAAGGAAAAAGATTGGGCGGATGCTTGCTATTTGAACGGAAGGGTAAGATGTTCATTATTTTTCAGAGTAACGCAGGTACGGGAGAGCCGTTGTCGGAACAAAAAAAAAAAGAGACAGACGTGCCTCGGGGGGGGGGTTCAATGCAGGGAAAAATGCGGGACTAAAGGAAATATCGCAAACAGATACACGTAAATGGACATTAACAAAGGTGGGGGGGAGGAAGTGGTGGGACAGTACAAGGTATGGTGGTGAAGTATAAAATTACCATAAGAATAAAACGGGTCTGAAATATAGTGTTACTTAGGTCTAAGGGACATACATGTTAGCAGGGGGGTAAAAGTAAAGCTATAAAAAGCAAATTGTTGGTAATGTATGCGATAAGTACAATAATGCAAGTGTCCTAGAGACATTAAAAAATGTTTAGATAAAAAAAAGGGCATGGGAAAAGTGACTAAAATGACTACCGGCGGAGGCGGGGATAAACAAGGATATAGCCGGTTAGAATACAGGGAACGGATAAAAGAGGTGGCTGTTAACCTTGATGCAAATAATGGAAGGGGGGAAGGTCACTAGATGTCAAAGTTTGTGGAGATATCATAAAAATTCCTGGGTGTGTGAAGATAAAGTAAAAGAAACTGCAATGTTGAAATTAGAAGATATGGAAGGGGACGGGGGGGTGGGGTGGGGTGATGGGGCATAAATGGGGGGGCAAGTGGGATAGTACCCGCTAAGATGTAGAGCCAGAGCACGTAGGGAAAAGGGCACGGCTTTCCGTTCAGTGATATGGGGGGTAAAAGCGGGCACCAGGGGGCTGGGGTTGACTGATATACTCCTACAAAAAACAACTGTCAACACGTGAAGTAAGGGTGCATTACCCACCTAACGGCCAGAGAACGTCGACTCAGCAGACTCAGTGGGACGTCGAGTTGTGAACAATTAATTGCAAACCAAATATCTTCTCATAAGTACGGTAGTGGCCTGGAGGTAACTTCCCTGTATACTAACAATTCTCATGACTTGGCATTGCCACGGCCATACTTGAAACCCTCGCAGGGGAGGGGGGCCCAGTTGTGCCGGAAAAAGAGGAAACAAGCTGGAATTGTGTTATGTAGAAATATTATCCAATTTATCAACAAGATTACATAACACCAATTTTCCTGCGATCCTACAGTTTAGACAGCAAAATCAAGTGGACCGGCTAGGTCAAAACCAGGTTTCGCGGAGAAATCCCATGGTGACGCGAATATTTTGTTCCATGGGTGATGCGTTGCGAGGAATGAGGCCTCTCACTAATGGTTGGGGGGTCCAGCAGTTCTCCCACAGACTCAATTGATTTTAGGAGGTAACGGTATATAGATGACGATTTATTTATCTCAAATGGGAAGTGCCGACGGAACCCATGGGCGACGCCAATTCAACCGACAGTTAAGCAAACCAACCGGCCTGGTGGGCAAATAACAACAGCTTAAAAACAACAAGGGCCAACTTTCGCCCCTATAAATGCGAATATCTAGTGGATCTCGTTAGTGTCTCTGGTCAACCAACATCAATCTGAGCCTAAAATATTACTGAAACTTTTTTTTACAAAAAAGTCGACGGTAATAGCTTTTTTATGGATTTGTAACCACCTCTGCCTTACAAGAATATGGCTTGTCATTATCCCGGTTATATTCCAAGTAAACGGGTCAAGACAGGAAGTGCCAACCAATACGGCTACCAAAATTAGTTACGCGGCAAGTCTGTAGCTAATCGGGATAAAGAAGTCAACGCATTCAACCCAGAAAAGGGCTATCGCCACAAGATGACCTTAGAGAATGTCGTTTCAACAAAACAGACATATCCCTCCCACAAAAAGGAATGTTTCGTGCTGGCCTTCTACCCGTGCAGGACCGAATCAGGTCGGTCAAATATGATGAGAAAGCAGAACTAATTATCACGGCAGATACAACCACAGACCCAAACCATCATATCATATCTTGTGGCCTAAGCATATGTGCACCTCATACTCAGCTGGCACCCCCATATCACCACCCCAGTAGACCTCAGCTCACTTCACAAAGGGAACGCGGCCAACGACTAAAATCGCCGTTGCTGAGCCCCCACCCATACTTACGCAAAAAAAAAACCAGCTGGGACAGGACAGACTGTTATGGTCTTTTCTTCCTACTTACTGTGTTCGTGAGAAATGTGGGCAGTCAGGATGTCAAGGAAAACTTTTAGGATCATGGCGTGCACAGTAAGCGTCTGAAAAAACGACAAGGCCGGAAATTCACGATCGTAACATACCACCAAAGAGAACCGTATCCGGTCTCCAGTTAACTCATTCATCCACACGTACATGTAGGGCTCGTCTGAGTTTATATATCTATCTATCTTTGAGGTGGACCCTTGCTGGCCCTACGAAAGTAAATAGAAGGGATGGCAGAAACGGTCACAAACACTAGGGAACGAATGGAAGTACAAAACAACCCGAACAAGCCATGCAAGGCAGGTTTTCTCCTACACAGTACTTTGTTCGCCGGGGCACTGCCTAAGGGGAACATACAACCAGAGAAGGGACGTATCTTGGAGCGGCTTTTACCTTAATTCCCATCGGGACAATCCCAAAGATCAGGTCCGACAGACTGGACACAAAGGGCTCATCAATCGGGGAAAACTACTCTGGATCTTCAAGCTGATACCTTATCCCCTAGGTGCCGGTCACGAGTCCCGAAACGAGTCGTAAATAGATGAACGTGAACAGAATCCTCTCCGAGCCAACTTATGAAGTGGTACATCTGGTCGTATCGTGATCTATTTTATTGACTTTTATACCACGATAATTTTATATTGGACCGTAGCGTGACCGAGATTAACACTGTATATGCATTGGGTGATTCAGCTAAAATTAACTTTATTTTGGTCGTTCTGGGCATGTACAGTGTGGTAACTGTAACTCTGATACCCCAGTCCACATGGGAGTGGCCAACTCGTTACTACCATGCTCTACAAAGTGCCTAGGTTGCTCGTGCAATTATCTTATGCTCGACGCTGTCCACATCGCTTCCATACAGTATCTGTTTGACCCCGACACCATCCCCGCGCAAACATCCACCTCCGATACCCACCACCCTTCGCGTTCAACACCACACTAGAACGCGACACAAATTCCCTGAGTCGGCGATCCGGGAAATCCCCTGCGCATGGGGGTCGCCGAAATCTTGCGGCATATCATGCCGGCCTGCGCAATGGTGGTGGCCAAATCTGGCTTCACACCAATTCCCTCTGCGCACCGCACCGTCATCTGGCGCCCCTTATAACCCCCCAGGGGCCAATCATGGTGCTGCTGCTAGCCTTTGGTATGACAGGCGTGAATACGCGGGAGGGAAGAAGAGAAAGTCCCCGGCTATGGGGTGAGAGTCCCAGAACTGCCCCTCTATCTCCGTTTTCCCTACCTGTCCTCCAACATGAATTTCCTCTGCTTACACTACTAATCTATCCCAAAACACAGGACTGAATCTGTCTCACGGCACTCATGACGTTTTACACCGCCATAATTTGAAGGAGCGTTGCCCACTGTGCTTCTGTGGGCAAAAATCTACGCATCAAAATTAAGCAGGTACTATCCCCTGCCACCCCCCCCCCCCTTTTTATACCCATAACCCCCCAAAAAGACCCCCACCCCCTTTATCATCTCTTAATTATCAACTTAAGTTTTATTACTTTACCCAACGCCAGCAGTTTTCGTGCTGGGACACAAAGTTCTCCACACCCCTTTACCTTAGACCATATTTGCACTCCAGGTAGCCCCCCTATCATTCCCTGAGGTATCATACACGATCATATCTCTGGCGTCGTGGGTATGGGGGTCTCATTTTAGTCCATTTTCCATATAGACCTTTAGATTTTACCCATTTTTTAAGTGTCAAAAGAATTCTGACTGGTGAAATTCTGAACATTAGGGTGTGGGTGTTAGTGGCATCCGGAGGTACAAATGTTTTGGTATCTATTTTTAACAACATACAGAATGGTAGGGATAGGGTTTAGACATATTGAACTACTGATGATGCATACTTTGTAATAGGGCATGTGCTAAGGAAACTTGGATTACTGGTCCTGTTAATCATTGTGAAATGGCACAGTTTTATGATAGGATTATGTTAATAACTCGCAGCATATTTATGTGGCCCCCACCGAAATTCCGGTACAAGGCGCCCGGCACAGACCTTTTGGGTGGTTAAGTAGTCTTTTAGTGTAATTTTGGTGCTGGAATGTGTGGGCCGTTGATGAAAGAAATGTGGACAGAGGAATAATAAGGGGCCCTGTAGGGAAGGAGACGCGGTGTGCGTCCGTTACTGAAAATTACAATACTCGTCACTCTCACTTGGAGACCCGGGCATCTTCTTATTTAACTAGAGGCAGCGGGCGCACATACAACCTGTGAAAATGTTTTGTCTTGTGACATTAGTTGTTAAACAAGTACTCTACATGGCGGAATAGCAAAATAGGGGGGACTTTGGTGCGAGGAAAACAGGAGAAATCTCCGTGTAGTTGTGCACTGGGGTAACGGCATGTGCAGCACACCGGCATGGACATTAGTTGGGAGGTGCGTACGCGGGAGGGGTTCAGGGGAATAGGGTGACGGGTAGCTGTCACGGCGGGTCGTCCATGTCAAGATGTGGTTGGGACAAAGAAAAAAGGAATCGTGTCCACTACACACCTACATAAAAGAGGCAGCAAGAAAAGGGGCGGAGGCCACGGTTCCTGAGCTGCTCTATTGACAACGTCTTAATACCACAATGGTGGGTGTCAAGAGCATGCTAGGAAAATTTACATTTCCCTTCCGTTAGTCATGACAATCAGAGAGAAGGAAGGAACAAGGTGGGTGGCGTAGAAGAAATACGGGTTCAAGAACCAAGACGGGCGAATGCGTGGTAAAACAAAAAAAAAGGGAAATTTTGGCATGAACAAATGTACTCGGGAAGAAAACGACGGGTGTTTGCTTATTTAGACGACTGGGTGTTTTGATTGCCTCAACGACAGTTTTTGTACCGGAAAGACTCGGTTTGATTGAATCATGATTCTATAGATTTTGTTTACAAGTGATCCGTGCATGTAGGTATAGTGTAGTTGGGGAGCTGGCCTGTTTTTCAAAGATACCAAAGACAGAATAACCACAGATAGTTCACAAAAAGTTTCGAGAAAGTGATATAATCGATTCGTGAAATCATACGGGTAGCAATGAGGGTGGAGGGATTCTGTCATCACGAGACGAGTTAACCATTTGTCCACCAGAGCAGAGTCACAGGAGACAGTGGGTTAAGTGGAAACATTACTTGCTAGCGAGTTAGAACCATGTTCTATTACTGGAACGTTAGTTTTGTACTATGTAGGTATTTATTTGCCTTCGCATTAACAACTTTCAATATGCTTTAAGAATTGATTCCTCCTTGTTTTCTAGGTCTCTGCTTGCTCTCATTCTTAGTAACTTAATTGTTCCTGTGAATTAAAAACAGTTCCCTGGTCATGGCAGGGCACCTGTGGTGACATCATTTGACCAGGCATATAACAAACCGTGCAACCTGTGTAGACATCACGTGGACATAAGAGCCATGCACCTGTGTTACATCACATGACCAGGGATTAACGAGCTGTGCACCTTGTGTGACATAACACGATCAAGATATAACAAGCCCTACACCTGGTGACATCACAAAACCAGGGTATAAAGAGCACATTTTCAAATGTAGTGGTTTAAGGACCATAACTTCCTTTTCTGCGTCTACCTTAAAATTGTTTGCAGCATTTTTGTCGGGATACATAGGGCTAGTTAAAACGTAATAAATTTTAAAGAGTTTTTAAATTTTTTTGAAGTGTAGCGGGATTTTTTTTATTATACATATTTGGGAATTTTAATAATCTATTTTTCCTGAATATTTATAAATTTTTTTGTGTTGTTTTTACTTTTTGTCCCCCATGAGGTCATAAAGACCCTGGGGGACATTTTCACACAGTTTTTTTACTGTTCCAAGGTTTCCCTTGTACTGGGGCATCTATAAAGGGGTAAATGACCACCGGGGAGGGCTGATCCTGCATCATATGTGACTGGGTCTGACCAGACCCATCATTTCCGATAAACCCTCCCGCTACTTCTCTGCTAGGTTGCGCTTCTTAAGCACGATGCGGTGTTGGAGTGAAAGAAGTAGCGGTAATAAGAGCATCTCATCTACAGGGTCTCCGGGTGTCTCTGATCCGACGAGTGCAGAGTTCAGAGAAAACTGCAGTGATGTCGGAAGTCAGCATTTCCATGTGCAGACGGCAGGCTTCGCGGATGAGGGTGCACAGCTATAGGACTTGGCGCTAAAGTTACTGGTAGGCCGATCAAAGAGGCTACTGGAGCGTGGAGTAGTCGCGCCGTGTAGCCTAATCTCCGGCTACTCCACGCCCCAGTAGCCTCTTTAAAAATTAACATATAGCGAAATAAAAGTTTTAATTATTACGAGGATGTGAGGATATAGCCCTTAAAAGGGCTTCCACCCACCCGCCTATATGTACCTACCACCTGATCTACCTTTTAAGGTAGATCCGTGGTGGTAGGTTCCCTTTAAGGGTATAACAAATATGTTCCTGCATCAGTGTAGCTACGATTCTAAAGGTATTTTTTGCTTCATAATGCATCAACTCTAACCATAACTACATATAAAAACTGTCAACAGCAAACAATCAATTACAGTTTTATTACAGTTATAAGATATTAATGTAAATAGTCGTTGATAGACCCCATGTATGGTTCAATGTTTCATGCAATCAATAGCCACATCCTAGAGTCAGTTTATCTGAAATTATCGCGATTTCTTCCAAAGCCACAGAGATGGTATTATTTTCTCTTTAAGTTACACTCACTCTAATAATAATAATTCTTTATATAGCGCACACAATTACGCAGCACAGAACTTGCCAAATCGGTTCCTGTCCCCATGGGGCTCACACATCTAATCAACCTACCAGTATGTTTGGAGTGTGGGAGAGAAATAGGAGATGCCGGAGGAAACCCACGCAAACACAGTGAGAACATACAACTCTAGCAGATGTGACCCTTTTCCACAGCGCTGTGAGGCTGTAATTCTAACCACTAAGCACCGCGCTGCCCACTAGCTTGTACCGCCAAACCTGAAAATACGATCGTAATATCGCAGCCGCTTACCAAGGGCAAGACTTTCATCATACACAATGCACATGTAACAAACTACCATCATATATCTACGCTAAATATATATTTACCAGAAAAGAGCTTCTTCTGTGCAATGCCAGTATGTTGCATCCAAAAAACGGGTCTGCAAAATTCCCTTTTCTGTGGAAACTGAGAGCTCCTCACATTAATTTACTAACGCACATACCTGATCATCCGTTTTCCAGGTTTGGCTCCATTATTCTCAGGCACTAATAACAAAACTGTACAAGACTCCTGTCTCATTCGCTTGATCGTGAGATAATTTCATTTATGGTGTAATAGCGACAAATCGTATTACGGTCGTGGTTTATTAAATCCCTGAGTGTGTGTGTGCACAGAGCTAGCGCACAAGTGCACAACTAATAGAACAGTTGTATATACTAATTATATTGTAACAGACAGGTCCCTACCAAAAAACCCGACTTACATAGACCCCTAGTATACAACGTACCATGGAGGTTGGTAATTTAACTGTGGATTTAGTGCCTTTTATGGGGTTATCATATAGATCTACGTAATTAGTCGAATCGCTATAAACCTAGAAATTTACTTAGCCACAACAATGACTCATCAAATACCCCACCACCAATGTTTTCTGCTATGACCGCGCCCTAAATCGCCCCGCTTCTTACAGACCGCTTTAAGGATCCTAGTTTTCTTTATTTACTTCTAGCCACTGTTAGTAAAAATTCAGAAACAATTCAGAATTGTCTCTAAGAGTGACCTGTATAATATAGAATTGTATGAACTATACGCATTTATAAATAAAATTACACTTTCCGAGCTCTTGAGTATACAATATATCAATAATGTATAGTGACTTGGTGCTATGACGCCGAAAAGATTAGAACCGTCATAAGCATTCCAGTTGAACACGTGTAAATGGCTTAGTTTAGGGGATATAGGACAAAAAAGGATTTTAGGACTCAGCAGTACGAAATGACCACATACACCATAGATGATCGTAAATTTGTATCTAGCTACCATGGGTCGTCTGTGAGTGGTCGTTGGAGTAATATCAATACAGTGCCGCTTTATCTCTTTTGTACCACTTTAGTGAGGGCCAATATTATAACATCTCCCCACACATATTTTGCAGCCTTATAAAACCAGTTGTACGATTATATAATTCTTTTGTTTAGTTGCTGAGGCAAGTATATGATGTAGACACACTGTGCAGTAACTTAATAGAAGCCCCTATGGGCACAAGGACTATTCCAGTGAATAAAAATGGTAAAAGTATATTATTTCGTCTAATATATAGAAAAACTCAGATTTCAAAATATGCAAATGAGATGCTCAAGTTGGCTTTGGTATGTTAACCCCCATGTCCGATGGCCCCGCCTCCTCATTAGCAACTTCAAAAGGGTCGTGCCTTGTTCTAAATAAGGATCAGATTTTTATTTTTGACTGAGAAGAGAAAGAATCCTGTGCTCGTAGTCCGCTTGTGTCAGCGTTATGTAATTTGAGACATGTTTAGCGCAGCATTCTATGCATGCCCTCGGGTCGTCCATTCTGTCCTGGTATTGGTAACAGAAGCTGAGAGCCGTAATGCGTTTAATAGTAGTTTACCAGAAGGGATTGTTACAGCGATATATGATAATTATATATCATTCCCTTTATGAAGGGGAAAACTCACACTGTAAATATATCTATAGATTGGGAGATTTAATGCTAGAATTTCTTTAACCCTTCAACTCTTAGTACTGATCTTATTGTTTTCACTGAAATATGTAAGTACAATAAAGTCAGCAAATGTTAAGGGAACATTAGGTGATCTGCAGGCAGATGTTTAGAGCAGGAGGAGCTGAGCAGATTATAAGTAGGTCCTATCTGTGCGCATGTTATAAGGCAGGAGGAGCAGAGCAGATTGACATAGTGTCCTATCTGCAGGCAGTATGTATAGACGAAGGAGCAGAGCAGATTGTACACAGTGTCCTATCTAGGCACAGTTATAGAGCAGAGGAGTGAGTAGATTTTACTAGGTATATCTGCAGCCAGCATTATAGAGCAGGAGCTGACAATTTGCATAGTGTCCTATCCCGGGGTAGCATGTTAAGAGGCAGAGTCTGAGAGATTATACATTGGGGCACGATTTCTGCATGTGTCGCTCCCTGCTCAGGTCCGCCAGAGTTCACCTTCTCTTCAGGTCATGTAAGTGCATTGTCTTGCAACACAATTTTAAAAGTTAAATTCCGTGCTCCGTGCCAGTCTGAATCCATCGGATCGTCCGACGCACCCCCTCCCCCCATTCTGTTGCATGAAGGCCGGCGCAATTGCGCAAAAATTTGATCGCGTGCGACACAATCCCCTTCTAAATACCTGTCCTGCCATGCAATCCCGAAAACTTCTGGAAATATAATCCGAGCAGCCCATTGTGCTATCTGCAGGGAGCATGTTATAGAGCGGAGGAGCTGAGCAGATTATACATAATCTCCTATCTGCGCAGCATTTTATAGAGCAGAGGAGCTAGCATATTTACATAATCTCCTATCTGCAGCAGCATGTTATAGAGCAGGAGGAGCTGAGCAGATTATACATAATCTCCTATCTGCAGCAGCATGTTATAGAGCAGGAGAAGCTGAGCAGATTATAAATAGTCCTCCTTCTGCATACAGCATGTTATAGAGCAGGAGGAGCTGTGTCAGATTGTACATATTGTCCTACGAACAGTGACTGTTATAGGTAGGAGAGCTGAATAGAGTGTGCGTAGGACCAGATTATTAACAGCCTAGGCCAGTTCTCTTTTTAACCTTGCACATAATATCTGTGCAAATTGCTTGCCGGGTGTTATGATATGTCTGCGCCAGTTTGTGCGTGGCTTCACACACAAAACTCTGTACATAAAGGGCGTTCCGGTGTTGATTCAGACTGTGTGGCACATTTATGTAGAAAGTCCAGTGTCTCATCTGCAGGCAGCATGTTATAGAGCGAAGCAGCTGAGCAGATTGTAACGTAGTGTCCTATCTGCAGGCAGATAGTGTATAGAGCAGGAGGAGCTGAGCAGATTTACATAGTGTCCTATCTGCAGGCAGCATGTTATAGAAACGAGGAGCTGAGCAGATTATACTAAGGCAGATTTACTTACCCGGTCCATTCGCGATCCAGCGCGCGTTCTCTGCTGGGATTCGGGTCCGGCGGGATTCACTAAGGTATTTCCTCCGCCGTTGAGAGCATCGAACGCACTGGAAGTACACCGAGCCCGGGCTGACGTGAAGGTAAGTGCAATTTTGTCGACACCATTTTTTTTTTGAAATGCGGCGGTTTTTTCCGAATCTGTCGGGTTTTTCGTTCGGACCGCACCAGCTCCCGATTTTCTGGTTGTGTGCATGCTGGCGCCGATGCGGCACAATCCAATCGGCTGCGGAAAATCCGGGGCAATTCAGGGAAATCGGCGCAAATCGGAAATATTCGGGTAATACGTTGGGAAAAACGCAATCGGCGCCTTAGTAAATGACCCCCAATGTGTCCTATCTGCAGGCAGCTTGTTATAGAGAAGGAGAAGCTGAGCAGATTGTACATAGAATGGTGAGTAGGGAATTAATGTTCATTTATGTTACCAGTATACGCAGCAATAAAGAAAACAGGCAGGAATAAAGGAAGAAGGCGGCAGGAGAAAGTAAGAACAGGGAGACGTAAAGCTACAACATTTACACTAGGCCCACCCTCCAACGATGTGTCTTGTGGGTAAGCTAATTACTGTTGTCTCAGAAGTGGGATCCGCATCTAGCATGTATTTATAACTTTCTATAGATGTCATAAAAGTAATGATGGAAACCCTTTACAGACACCTGTCATCAGGTCTCTGCACTAGTCCTGTCACCCTACCTGTTGGAGCAGCTCACAGGATCCATCCCGCCTTTATCTAGTTATTTCATACATTATTCATTGTAAAATCATCTAATTTTTTATCATGGTATGAGGCTGGTCACATGGTCAGAGGCCAGTGATGTCACCCCTGTCCCCCTCCCTCTCCTCCCCCTGCTCATGTCTGTGTGTAATGTATAGTAAAGCATGGCTAGTGTGTTTGCTGCATCTGCTGACATGCTGCATCCTCCTAATCCAGGTGAAGACACAGAACATCAGCACACATAATCTTACATGTTCTGCTGTAACATGGCTGCCTGGAGCTGCTGTAGTCTCTCCTATACACACACCACTGCCACAGCTGCAGGGGCGTGGCCACCAGCACCAGGAAGCACATCATTATACAGCCTCCACATCATTATACAGTCTGTCAGTCATGCACTGGGTGTGGCTGGCCTCCCACTCATGAATAGATTGGACCTCTTGAATATGCTAATGCTTCTTGGACATTTCACAGGTCATGTGCATACAGCTTTAGGACCTCATTGCTTGGTTTACAGCATGTAGATGACAATGAGGGATAGAGGCAATGCTCCTCTGGGCAGTTTATGAAATATATTTAGTTTAGGGGGGTTATTTTGCATGACGGTTCTCTTTAAGAGAAAAAATAAATTTAGAATGGGGGTGACAAAAACAGTCCCTGGTCATGTGATGTCACACGAGGTATCCTGGGAAATGTTTCTATCCATGGGAAGACCTATTCATACTGGTGCACCTGTAGGGACATCTGGCACACCACAGAAGTAGTCTCAGGAGGCCATTGTATTGGTCCATATATACTTCACTCCTTTGCTTTGTCCTATTCCTCAGATAATGATGTGGTGACATAATAACAGACATTTTTGGACATAAAGCAATTGAGTCTTCCTGTTAGTTCCAGTTTATATGTTAGAAAGTGGTTGACGGGTCCTCATATAGAGGATGGGTAGGGTAACGCTAGTGTGGTTGAGGGTTAATGTTTTTAGCGCAGGCTACATAAGGACCTGCCGCTGTCATGTGCTGGCGGTAATCAAGCGCCACAATTAAGCTGAGATAGGATTAAACGCTGTTATGTACCGCTGAGCGGATCCAGATGCTGATGCACCCGCCTGTAACACCTTCCTGCCACATCTTATCTTATATGACCATCGCATGTATAAAAATTCTGACTTTGAGAAGATGTTCTGCCATTGTTATTACTTTATTCCTCTCTATATGTTCCCTGATGTACAGACTTTGATCAATGGCTCTGCCTCCACAGGGGGCAAAAAAGAAGACTAGCGACGACAGCGCCAGGATAAAGATAAAGAGGAGCGGGGATGAAGTATTTCTAGGTTTTTATTAATGTTTTTTTCAGTGGTTGGTTTACTTTAAAGCCAGTTCACGTCAGTATTTGCTCAAACATGACAGTGTGGATTTATATATTTTGTATTGGACGGTAGCCCAGGGCCGAGCCTTCTAGGGTGCCCATGGCCTCCCAAACCCCCATCCAAAAACCTCCACCAAGAAATCCTTGTAATCTGTTTCACAAGAGCCATCAGGACCCTATAGAGCCCAGGGCCCATGGAGTCTTAATCCAACCTTGAGTATAGCTAAAACCTGGAGCATTAATAAAATGAAAGATATTTCTGATTGGTTGCCATTTGTGATGATTGGACCTGAACACAAAGTTCAGGTTTACACAAACTTTGCGGGTTCAGGTCCCCCATGGCCATTTAAATGGCTAATACGGCATTGTGTGGCCAACCCTGGCGGAGTAATTTAATGGCACTGGCAACCCCACCAGTGCCATTTAAATAGTTAACATTCACGATCAGTTTGGCATCAATCGCAGTGGTCACTTGTGGAGGCCCATGTGCGGTACGCCAACCATGCTCAAACACGGGTCCATTCTGACGGTCCACTCATCATAGTTTCCAACTACAACTGTTTTGCTTTTAGGCAGTTTTTAAAATGAGGCAAGTGAACTCTCAGGAGAATGTACTTATCCGTCTAAAAATGACGGTGTGACATGAATTATTTTTAAAAATCATCAAAAATTTCTTATAAAAACTTGCCCCAAAGATAGATGTTTCCTTTTTTATACCTAAACTCCTCTCCGCTAGTAAGCTGCCCTGGTACAAGTTTACCATCATTGATTCACATGTGAGAACAAATTTAAGGGTTGGCCACGCCAGTAACGGAAAAATGCGTTCAAAGTCGTGAAAATGCCATTGTGGAAAAAATCATGAAAAAAACACTTCCTTTAAAAGTGATCAAAAACAAAAGGTCGCACAGTCCCAAAAATGTTATAGCAATGAAAACGCCCATCAAAAATTTGCAGAACGCTCCAATGTACAAGCCGTACGTCCGACACCACAAGTATAAAAAGTTAACAGGAGTTTAATACTTTTTTTAAATGATGGAAAACATTATAAACGTAGACAAATTTGGGTATCCACGTGATCGTACCGACCAAAGAATAGTAAAATGTACATTTGGGGACGCAGAGTGAAAGCTTGTAAAATCCAGCCCACAGAAACACGTTGCAAAATGTGTTTTTTCACTTTCATTAATTAATCACCATGTTTAAAAACATTTATGCTTTGGACATTTTTTCTCCCGCCCTTCCCAGTTACATGCCAGGAATATTAAATACCGTCACTTGAGTGCTCATTTGTTCGTCAGAAATAAGCCATAACACAGCTCTTTATGTGGAAAAATAAACAAAAGGTTATAGATTTTTGAAGGTGTGAGTGAAAAATTGAAGTGAAAAACTAAAAAGGCCCAAGTCGTTAAAGGCACACTGCTCATCAGGTCTCTGCCACAAGTCCTGTCACCTCTTTCCTGTTGGAATGCATTCACAAGATACCATCCAGCCTTATCTGGTTATTCCATTACATTATCATTGTAAAATGAATCGTATTTTTATCATGTACAGTGCAGGCTGGCATACAGGTAAGCAGAGGCAGTGATGTCACCCTGTTAAAACGAACAATCTAATCCCCATGCTCATGTCTGTGGGGGAATGTTATAGTAAAGCATGGCTACTTGTGTGTTTGCGAACACAGTGAATCTGTTGACATGCTGCCTCCTCCTAATATTAAGAGAACACAAACATTCAGTACACATGAATATGGACAATGTTCTGCTGTACATGGCTGCCTGGAGCTGCTGTATCTTCCTAATACACACACACATACACCCACAAAAGGCTGCGGGGGGCCGATGGGCCACCAGCACCAGGAAAGCACCATCATTAACGCCTTCACATTTCAGTTTCGACGAAACGGTTCTGCGAAGGAAGGAAAGCGGGGGTGTGGAGGATAAGGAAGAAAATAAGGAATGAGATGCTCAAAGTGTGGAAGCTTGAATATGATAAATGCTTTCATTGGCCAGTTCAAGGGTCCTTTGCATTACAGCTTGGATGAGGAAACGCTCATTGCTTAGGTTTTACAGGGCAGGGAGAGACGAGGGAAAAGGAACGGGCAAGCCATAAGAGGAGTTTAGGGGGTTATTTTGCATGACGGGTTCTCTTTAAGGGGTTAAAAACTGATAAGAGATCAAGACACTTTTTGATTATGCAAATATCTTGTCAGCATAGACTGCAGGTTTGTACATGTGGCCAACAAGGAGAAAGCAATATTCGGAGAGCCAATTAATTAGGCAATATTAAGTATCAAAGTCAGTACTAAACCAATTAACCAAAACACACAAGACATTACTGTGGGAGATACTGGGATTAGATAATTACTATGCAAAACATTGACGGGAGACATATTAACTTTTGTTAAATGTCTCTTGTATCTGTTATCTTTTTTCTTATTTTGTTCTGATTGCATTAATATTATCCAAATATTTACTCTCATGTGGTTAACCACCAAGTCACCCCTGATACAGTACAAGAACCCTTTAAGAATATGTTTCTGACAAAGAAACACCACTTATGAGTTTGAAGAGGTCATAAATCGGATTTTCCATAGCTCTTAAAAGTTTTTTAAAATGTGAATTACAGACAGAAACATGAATATCAACAGCAGCGGGTTCATACAGTAACCAGACTTGCACAGTGCAATGTTCGGTTTCCTGTGTTTTTTTTTCTGGTAAAATAAGAACAGGAACCTCACTCTACCCAATAATGAGACCAAAAAAGGTACTTTACCATGTAAAAATATTTATATTCTGTGCCTTGAATTGGTACAATACATACATTATGCTCTCTCTAGTGGCCAATAGTAGTATAAACATTATTTTTTATATTTACGGAAACAAGGAAACATAAATCCTTTCTTTTTGTACAATGAATGTACAATAGGGGATACCCACACAACACCCTGGACCGATATAAAGCATGACACCCCATCAGAGATGGAGAGAACAATCGCGCATTCCATTCGTTCACTCTTATCACCCTTTTGCATACAAAATTCATCAATCCATCAGAAAACACTGGCCCATTCTTCACAAAGGACACCCCTCAATAAGAGAATTCCAGCAGCCATTCTTACCTTGCTTTAAAAGGGCACCTAATTTAAAAGACAAACTCGTAAAGGCACCACAACATTGGCACCACAAACCCCGACAAACATTTCTACATACACGAAAAAACACATTCCCCTGCCTACATTGTGCTCAATGTACCAATGTCCAACGAGGTGATTCTTTCACTCATCCGTTATCAGGAAAACGATACCCCATTAATGGTTACTATACTTGTGACTCAGAATTTTCATCTTTCTCATAACTGTCCATGCGGCCTAGACTATATAGGCGAGACCACACAACAAATTCATGACCGCATATCAAAACACATGTCTACCATTTACCTCAGTAAAACACTACTTCCCGTAACCGCTCATTTCAAAGAAGCTGGACATTCCATTAACCAACTCAAATTTCAGGTGATCGAACACATAGGGCTACTAAGAAGAGGAGGGGATTGAGTTGTGTTGTTGAAGAAACGTGAATACTACTGGATTCTCTACAAACACTACAACCAGATTATAATATACAAAGTTTTTGTTGATTTTGCTTGCCTTCACTCAGAGCTTTATTCATTTTGCTTTCATCAACATATTCTAACACGTCACATTCCTTTACAGAGACAATAAGAAAGCCAGGATGTGAATACCCGGACACCATGATTCATAATGGGTATAATCCCCATCCATCATGTGTCAATACCCTCTTTTCCTTCCCATCCTTATATGTCCTGTTTATTTACCTTTATGTTCATTTTGTTAATTTTTTTAATTTGTTTAAATTTTTCATTTTTTCCATTGTTTCATCAATTTTTGTATATCTGTCTGTCCATTAATCCCAATTTAATTTTTAATTTTTTCATTATTTTTTCTTGTTGTCCTCTTTTTTGTTTTTCCATCATTGCATACTTGACCAAGCGCCACATTGCTATATGTAACCTTTAATCCTGTACTCCTTTACAAACTGGTAAGCCATGTTTCACATTTTTTTCAGGTTCTAACCACATATTGCCTCACATAATCCGACCTTCACCATCTGTAATATTGGGCATGATGTGATACTATCTATTTCATTGGGCTTACTGAAAAACTACTTACTTGATGAATCAGGTCTACTCAACTAATATGCTACTTGTACTATTATTTGACTAGTTCTTTTTCACACATCTACATGTAAGCTTGATAATCCTCATGTCGACAGAGTATCATTACTAATCTAACCCTCAATATGATGTGATATATCAGCTCCTCGGTGCTTTGTTTATGTAACTTTGTATATGTGTAAATAGGCTATGATTATCTATATGATTTTCTAATTCAAATCTATACCATGTATTTACAGGGTCTGAAAAAAACAGAATTTGCAACACAACATTGTGATTAGAGTTTACAAATTTCCTATGCCTCAAGGGATTAGGACCCTCTTCAGAGAACCTGCGCAATACTTTTAATTGTAGTGTGCAGCAGAAGTCCTATTTGTATAATCTGTACTCAATCACACTTTTATTCAGGGTGCACAGCTGTGTATATGGAAAACAGAAAAGCTTTGCATAGGGTGTGAAAAAGTAATAGGATACTGAAATTCTATAGGTTAGTTTGAATATACTTTGAGCAACTCATAGAACCCCCCTTTTGTGCTTTTCCCAAATGAACTCTATATTCCGTTTCTTTTAAACAGCACTGTTCTAAAAGGAACAGGATCTTATCACTAAATGCACTGTGAAGACTCCCCACTAGTCAAAACATGACCTTCAGACAGCTGCCAAGAAAGACAGGAGTCAAGGACAAGCAAGCAGATTACACAAGATGGTGTCTGAATCATGAGATGGCTGACAGTGAACAAGATGGCGTCTGGAGAGAAATATAATATCTCTCACAGTGGTATCTTCTGCAACATCAACTTTGAAGTGATTTGTACTGTAAATAGGTTGTATAAAGTTTGGCTGCATAGAACACTGAAGTTCCTATGTTTTTTAACTCCTCTCTTGAAAAAAAAACATTTTTTTTTTGCAGACCCACCGTCATTTATTGCCTTCTGTAATGCACATCAGTGAAAAAAATAGGACATGTGAAAAACAAAGTCAATGTGAAAGAGCCCTTAGAGTAGTATATTTATACAATCCTCTCACCTTACAGGTGCTGCTGTCATTAGTGGGGAGTGATGTGCTACATAATAATTTATGGGAGGCAGTGCTTCTGTGCTACCATTAATAAATGGGGGGATACTGCTGTGCTACATAATAAAGAAGGGGTGCTGGCTCTGCACATGCATTGATGAGAAGGTGTCCGTACATTGTACTGTTAGTGACTGTAAAATCTTTAGCAGTGCATAGTGGAGATGTGCTGTAAGGAGCAGTAGATATATGGGCAGCAAATTCATCAGCTATAAATAATTTCTCTGATAAGTAGTTATTTTATACCTAATGGAGAAGAATTATCACCTGTTAGGAGTACGCCAGGTTAAAGACCAAGACGTACCAGGCCAGCACGAATCATGAGATGGCTGACAGTGAACAAGATGGCGTCTGGAGAGAAATATAATATCTCTCACAGTGGTATCTTCTGCAACATCAACTTTGAAGTGATTTGTACTGTAAATAGGTTGTATAAAGTTTGGCTGCATAGAACACTGAAGTCAAGTTCTCCTTTTCCTCAATTAGTTAACTGTAATTGACATTTCTATGTCCAGGGACATGACTACAAAGCTCTTCTGAAGTCTGGTGCATGATGTCAATCAAAACAGGTA